>JAQPPZ010000926.1:4797500-4843846 GCA_028583015.1 Wollemia nobilis
CCCGCGCGCGCGCGCCCCGCGGCGCCCGCGGCCCCCCCCGCGCCCCCGCGCCCGCCCCCCGCGCCGGCCGGCCCCCCACAGCCCCGCCCGCCGCCGCGCCGCGCGCCGCCCGCCCAGCCGGCCGCCTCCCCTCGCAGCCGCCCCGGCCGCGCGGCGCCGCGCCCGCCCCGCGCCCCCCGGGGCGGCCGGGGGGGCGGCGGCGGCCGCGGGCCGCCGCGCGCGCTTACCACTAGAGGTGCTACCTTCATCTAAAGCCATAATAAGATCTTTCTCATAATTTTTTGAAGCATCCTCATACATAGTATTACCAGAATTTAAACCATAATTTGTACAATCATCCTCAAGGTGACCAAAATTTCCATATCTAAAGCACTTAAGTACAATAAATCTATTCCTCCTTTATTTTCCTTCCTTTTCTGTTAGAAACAACATCTCATTTCTATCATCACTTGAAGAACTTCCATCATCACTACTAGAACACTTACTTGCTTTGTCTGTGTAGAAATATTTCTTGTGTTTTTGGAAGTACCTCTTCCCTTGATTATTTTGCTCATTTTTGTTCTTCCTTTGATACCTATGCTTCTCATATTCCCTGTGCTTATAATCATATTTTTCTTCATCACAATCATCCTTGGGTTCTGAAAATTCAGTAGCATAGTGACCAAACTTTCCACAATTGAAACATTTAACAAATTTCATACCTTTGTGCTTTCTTGAGAACTTGCCTTTCCTATTGTAGTTTGCTTCCTTGTTAGCCATATTTAGAGAATAATCACTATCATTTGAGTTTTCCCATGGAATATTTGTCTAAATCCTCCTTGGGGGTGTCTTGCTACAGTCATCATCGAAAGTTTCTATTTGAGATATCTTGTTCTTTCCCACAACTCGTTGATAAAACTCTTGTGTGTCTTCACTCTACAACCTCCTTCAATGATGTAAGGGAGATGGTCTTGGTAGTTCCTCCTAAGACCTCATGCCTTGTTGCAATGGTGTCTGAATCTCATCCTTTGCACTCCCTTACAACCCTTCAATCAATTTCTTAGGTGTCACCATCAACTCTCCATCCTCTTGCACTACCACTCTGTCAACTCTCATCTCTATGCTAGGTGGTTCTATTTCCTCATATTTTGTCTCTATTAACAATGCCTCAAATTCTCCTTCTTTAGATGTCCAAACTTACTCTATTTTTAGCTCATATTGTAGACATGAAAAATTGACCCATTTTCCTTAGTTTTCCTTCTAAAAAAGTAAGATCATATTTGAGCTTAATTTTACCTAAAAAAATCCCCTCCAAATTTCCCAAAACCTATACCATTAGATAGGGATAAAAAATATATTTCCAATGGTATATTATATGTCCAATTTTGACATCTTTTGACACCTCAAACTACCAAAAAACTAAGCACATGTCTAACCTCTTGGCGAGATCAAAGTTATACGATCTCTGATAGTATCGATACAATATCTGATTGTACTATATGATTACTAATTGTACGATATGATATTTGATCATACCAATATGATCTCTGATCATATGATATGATCACTGATCGTACGATATGATACCTGATCATATACATACGATCTTGATCAAAAATAGAATATGCTCAGTTTAGCAAAACAACAAACTTGTTATAACAAGTTTTGTCTTTACCTGTGTAATCGTACAGTAGTTACAGGATCAGATCCATCAATTAGCCCAGCTTAGAGAAGGTTGCAAATCACTTTGTCTTCTAGCCTAATTTCATCAGCTTGCCTAGCCTATTTAAACAAGTATCCCTCCCCTTGAATTCCTCCTAACTCCTCGACATAATTTTTGCATTTAAATCGCTATAATTTTTGCATTAGGTCTAGGTGTTTCTCTATTTTCTACAAGATCAAAGGATATAATCAGTGATATAAAAGGATATGATCTTGCTATTTTGATACGATCTTGCTATTTTGATACGATCTTGCTATTTTGATATGATCTTGTTGTTTTGACACGATCTTGTTCTTTTGATATGATCTTGTTGTTTTTGTATGATCTTGTGTACGATCTTGTTGTTTCTATATGATCCTATGTACGATCTTGTTGTTTCTGTACTATCTTGGTCATAGCTCACTTGGGGGAAACTCCAAGTGCTGGTTTGCATTTCCTAAAGTCTTTTTTGCATATATAGCACACTATTTATCATTTTTATTGCATAGGGTGTCAAATTTAATTATTTATATCGTTGGAGTTCACCGATTTACACATAATTACACATTTAATATAGTTTGATGCATGCATATGTTATTTCCTTTCATTGTGATATTCAATGGTTTAAATTTAATCTAATTAATGCTTAGAAATATCAATAGCATTCTCTGTTTTTTGTTTTCTACACTCTACCATGAAACTGTAGGTTTTTGTTAGGATCGTATCTATCGATATCTGATCGGGAGAATATGATATTTGATCGTATGCATACAATATTGCTTTGATACGTACTATATTGCCTAAAAAAAAACCAAAATCTTCTTCAGACTTCCAGATATAGGTAAGAGTTCTAAATTATTTTTCTAAGCACTGCATTGTCCATCTGGAAATTGTTTCCTATTGTTTGTTTTCTACATGTAAATCAAAATTGCATATAGGTTAGTGTAGTTCGATATTTGCCAAACTAGGTGATTGTGAGAATTTAAAAGGAACACATCAAACAAACTCATAAACCTAGGCATGGAAACTACCATAAAGTATTTCTTGTTGAACCCTAAACCAATTCATCAAAAAATCACCATAATAAGGCATGATTAATTCTCTCTCTTCGAGGTGTAGACCTATCATTCTCGCATTTCCATTAGAGGTATGAATCCATTATATTGAAGGAAAGGAGTGTGTGAATTTTAGACCTGCATTCTTTGGTGAATTTGATGTGAAAAATATTAGGCATCTTTCTGATTTATAAAACACAAAAAAGCATAAAAATTACAAAACATCAAAAAAAAAAAACAAAAACCAAAAATCAAACAAAGTCATTAGTTAGATTTGCACACTTTAGTAAATTTCATAAATTTTATATTTCAACACAAGAAGAGCTATAAGAATAGATATTAAAACAAAATGCCTAGAATCTTAAGAAGTAGTAAGCAACTAGAATATGATTACATGGAAGAACAAGATCAAGAAAACTTTTATGATAAAGTTCAAATAGAAGATGATAGAATTTTAGAACAAGGTGAAGAGAATAATAAAGAAGATGAAATAGAAGATCCTACATTAGATGAAAATGGAAATGTTAAATTTTAGTCTCTTAGCAAATTTACCCAATTTATAAAAAACCACATAGAAGAGTTTAATCAAGCAGTACAAATTGATAATTCAGGAGAAGGTGATATGGAATCAGCCTTAGTAGCTACATTTTAGATACATATGAATCCATTATCGTACTTGAACTTAATAAACCAAGTAGAACCATCTAATAAAAATATGATACATTTAAATCAAAATGTTCAAAAACCAATGACACAAACATCCAAAATTATTTCTAGAAAAACAAATCCTAAACAACAAAAAAATTCCTTCACATTATTTTCACTCAAGATCTTAATCGAAAAATGTTAAATCAACAAAAATCTAAACAAGTGCAAAATACCAATTATCAATAGAAAGTTCAAGAAAACACAATCCCTCATAAGCTCCATAATACTATTTCCACATAGACTCTACACAACGGTGTTTCAGTTGGAAATCCATACAAAATAACATCAACTTATCAAAGATACAACAACATGATGTAACAAAACTAGTTTGGTGGACAATCGCAGAGTCTTGAAGACATAGTTAAACAATTAGATTCAAGACTAGATCAAATAGATCCCTATCATCCCTCCTATAGCTATAGAGATATGTGTAGCCAACCCTTAGATCCTATTGTGGTTGCTCAACCATACCCAAACTATTTCCCTATTCTTGTCCTCCCGATATATAAAGGAACCGAAGATTCCATTGAGCATCTTCACATGTTTAGGACAACATGTCATGATATTTCTCATGATGACTTGTTGTTGCTAAAAATTTTCCCTAAAAGTATCAGAGGTATGGCTCTAGAATGGTACTACCAACTACATACAAAATCTCTAAGGAACTTTGAAGAGACATCAGAGATGTTTGTCCACCAATTTAGTGCTTATATAGAGAGACATGTGACCATTAAGGATTTGTACAATCTGAAACAAGGTAAAGATGAGAGTTTTACCAAATTATTGAATAAGTGGAGACAACTCTTAGGTAAACTACATTTTTCATTACCTCATCATGAAATGTTGGATATATTTATTGGTAATTTACATGAAAAATTATCTTATGAGCTTTCTACTACTACAGTAACATCCTTTGATCAAGCCATTAATTTTGCAAGAAGGGTAGAGGAAGCCCTTATTAGAAGAGGTCAATTTAAGAAGAAATATGAAGATAAAGCTTCTAAAAATCAATTTAAAAATAAAAAAGTAGTAGGTGATGGAGTTACTAATAGCAAGAATACTCCAATTGTTAATGCTATAGAAACATTTAAGAAGTTTTTATTGAAATTTCTTGATAAACCACCGAGAGAATTTACAAGATTAAATCAACCCTTAACAACTATTTTACCTCAACTATTGGAACAAGGCTTGATACGGTTTCTTGAAATAAGACAACCAGATACTACTAAAGCTGGATATAGGGTTGACTTACATTGTAATTTCCATCAAGTAGATAGACATTCTAAAAATTCTTGTAAAAGGTTAAAGCATGTGATACAAGATTTTATTGACAAAGGAAAAATGGAATTTAAACAATTTCTTGCAAACAATAATACCCAAAGTAATACTCAAAAACAAACAAATCAAAATGCAAATCAAAACCTAGATATTTTTCGACATCCCTTTCCTAAGCATGGTAAATAAGTAGTAAACCAAGTAGATAATCACAATGTTCCTCATCCAACTCGGTATGTGGGAACCATTAGTAGCTTTTTACCACAACAAGATTTGTAAACCTCATATGTACCTACTTTATTTGTGGTCACAACTAGACCAATACAATATTTTTGGTCATCTTCGAAAGATACTAAAAGTGACATAGAAAGTGAAATAAGAAGTGAACTAGAGATTGCCTCAAATAGTTATGAGTATGAATCAGATCGAGTTACTCCTATTACAAATTTATCAATTCTAGAAGAATCATTCCCTAGAAGAATAACCACTCAACCCTCATCTGAACAAAATATTTCAATTGAACAAATAATAAATGCTAGACCTCACTTTAGTCATTTAAAAAGTAACAATAATGTTATGGCTACTATTGGAGCCATCACTAGACAACAATATCAAAATCAAAATTCCCAATCACAAACTCAAATAAGTGATCAAGACATAGAGATCTTATAAAATCCCTTACCCAATCATCATCAACAGGACAATAATCAATTGTCATATCATAATTTACCTCATCATAATGATATTATTAGTCTAGTAGTATATACTACAACAAAGAAAGTTCTTATCCAATTAAATCATCTTGATATAAAAGAAATAAATCCTTCATTCAACCAACTTTCAAGACCTCTCTTGGTCTTGAAGAATAATAATAAAGATGATACAAGCATAGGAAACCCATCTTTAGTGTTGACATCTCAACCTAAAGTCTCCTTCAATATTCAACCACAATCAGACAATCTTCCAACTAAGACATCATTTTTGAAATTTTTGCAAACCTCTCCCATTCATAGGGAATTTATATTCTCTATTATCTCTTTATTTATCATCACTACATTACGTTATCTATTCTCTTCCTCTTTATCACCATTGACACCTTTTGTTTGTTACCTTTTGTTCTTCATTCTCTCTCTCAATATCGTTATCACATCAAGTTGTCTATTTGTTTTCTCTTTATTATCATCATCATATTCTATCCATCACTTTTATTTGTCTACATCTACTTATCATTCTTTATCACGAGAATCTCAACTATCAACCAATCAACTTCAATCACCTACATCACAACCAAATTGTTCTTCAAAACCTCCTTTGATTTTGAAGCCACCTTAGACATGCTATAATCAAAATCACCTTGTATAGTGTATATAGATCACCAATTCCATAATTAAAACATAAAAAACAACCAAAAAAATCAAAAAGCATCAAAATTTCCCAAAAATATTTCAAAATTGTTGTTAAGTCATCATTCTACATTGTTATTTGTTGTTATATTTCAAAAGTTTTGAGTTATATTTTACTTTATTTTGGATAAATTTAAAATTTATATTGAACCATACACTTAATTTCACATCTTTACTGATTTTGATCTTGTCATTTTTATTATAAATCTCTCTTGTACCAAAAAGCACTATTACTTCATTAAATAATTTTGAGTTTTGGAAAATGATATTGCTACTTCTTGAACCAAGAACACATTTTTACATCTTAAAATGATTTGTTGCAAATTCAAAAAGTGATACTACATAGTAAGTCTTAATACCTTAAGTGAAAAGTTTCCCATGCTATCCTATCATGTGTGTGGTCTAGAATACTGAGAAATTGGCAAAAGGACAAGCTCCTTCCTACCCGAACAAAATACCTTGCTCTACGTCTAATCTAAGCAAGTATCCCAAAAGAAATAGAAAAATAAAAAAAAAGAAAAAGAAAGAAAATAAATAAAAAAGAAAAAGAGAAAGAGAAAAATCAAGAAAAGTGTTCCATTACAAAAAGCAATAAAATCCCCTTGTTCAGAAATGGACAAGAAATCCCTATTCCAAAAATCAAAAGAAAAAAAGGAGTATTGAGCTTGAATCCCTGGAATTCCTTAGTTATTAAAAAGCCATGAGGTAAGGCCCATAACATGTGGTTTGTGCCCAACCCACTTGGCCTTGTGTAACCCCTTCCACGTGGTGACATGTATGTCATATCAGTGACCTTCTTTTGTATAGACCAATGTCTACTTATGGACTAGCTAGCTTTTGGTAATTTGACTTACATAGTAGTTCAGTACTAATGCCTGCACAAAATCATGGTTAATGAACATTTCACTTGCATACACATTGGTTCATAAAAAATTGCTTGTATCATCACCTTACTCAAAATTGGTAAAACAACCTCACAAAGCACACACATGATCTTGTATCTTTGATCGTACCAATATGATCTCTGATCATACAATATGATTATCAGTCGTACGATACGATCCCTGATCGTATACATACAATCTTGCTCAAAAATAAAAAATTTCTCAGTTTAGAAAATGACAAACTTGTTATAACAAGTTTTGTCATTACCTGTGCAACCGTACGGTAGTTACAAAATCAGATCCGCCAATCAGCCCAACTTGGAGAAGGTTGAAACTCATTTTATCTTCTAGCAAAATTTCATCAGCCTACCTAGCCTATTTAATCAGGCATCCCTTCCCTTGAATTCCTCCCAACTCCTCGACATAATTTTTGCATTTGAATTGCTATAATTTCTACATTAGGCCTAGGTGTTTCTCTATTTTTTGTAGGATCGATGGATACAATCAACGATATAAGAGGATACGATATTGTTGTTTTGATACAATATTGTTGTTTTGATATGATCTTGCTATTGTGACACAATCTTGTTGTTTTGATATGATCTTGCTATTGTGACACAATCTTGTTGTTTTGATATGATCTTGTTGTTTTTGTATGATCATGAGTACGATCTTGCTATTTTTGTATCATCTTATGTACGATCTTGTTGTTTTTGTATGATCTTGCTCATAGCTCACTTGGGGGAAACTCCAAGTGCTGGTTTGCATTTCCTAAAGTATTGTTTGCATATCTAGGACATTATTTATCATTTTTATTGCATAGGGTATCAAATTTAATTATTTATATCCTTGGAGTTCATCGATTTACACATAATTGCATATTTCATATAGTTTGATGCATGCATATGTTAATTCCTTTCATTGTGATGTTCAATAGCTGAAATTTAATATAATTCATGCTTAGAAACATCAATAAAATTCTCTATTTTCTATTTTCTACACTCTATCTATGAAACTACAGGTTTTTGTCAGGATCGTATCTATCGATCTCTAATCGAGAGAATATGATCTTTGATTGTATGCATACAATCTTGCTCTGATGCGTATGATCTTGCCTACAACAAAAATCAGAATCTTATTCAGACTTCCAGATATAGGTAAGAGTTCTAAATTATTTTTTTAAGCACCGCATTGTCCATATAGACATTGTTTCCTTTTTTTTTTTGTCTATATGTAAATCAAAATTGCATATAGGTTAGCGTAGTTGCATATTGGCCAAACTAGGTGGTTGTGAGAATTTAAAAGGAACACATCAAAAAAAATCCTAAACCTAGGCATGGAAACTGCTATAAAATATTTCCCAATGAAACCTAAAGCAATTCATCAAAAAATCACCATAATAATGCATGATTAATTGTCTCTCTTCGAGGTGTAGACCTATCATTCCTGTATTCCCCTTTCGAGGCGCAAATCCATTAGCTTGAAAGAAAGGAGTGTGTGACTTTAAGACCTACACATGTGTACTATGGTTTTAGTTACTTGCATTCTATATTTGATAAATACTCATGCTCCTTATTATTGGAATTTTCTCTCGTACTTCTCATTTTCTATGCCTTTGTACACTGGTGTCTGTCATTCACCTCCAATTTTGTAGTATTTTTCTTTGTCAATTTTATCGATTTTAATAAAAATGCCAAATTCGATAAGGTAACAATGTCAAATTAAGTATAGGGGTGTAGTATTTCCAGTGGTTAGGTGATTTTCTAGTTCTTGTAATGATCAATGTACTATCTCTAACTTTTCTACCAAATCATACGACCATACAGTCCCTAAAATTACTATTTTATGCCTAATGAACAACTTGTACGGAAGTCAGTTTGACATACTGTATAATCCAAAATCATATAGTGATATGAATTGTATTATTATACACTTAACCAATCTTTCATATTTGATTTTGTAGGCTACCATACACAATTTTGTAACCAATAAGTCGATTCCACAAAAATGCCAAATCGGGTAAGTTATCCTTAATCATTGAATTGCCAAATTGGGTAAGTTGTCTTTGTACAATTTATACAAACTATGGTGTACGATCCATACAAAATGAAAGTACATCTAAGTTCTAAATTGGATACTCTAATGGACTAATCTCTCTTAGATAGGTTTTTTAAGGGTTTAATATGCCAATTAGTCCTTTTCCTATAACATGCAAAACTTATCATCGGGACTGGAGAGAGATGCAAATCAAAGGGCTACATCCAAAAATCATATAGTAGGGTTCACCACATCCTCAATAATTCTTCCATCATAACATATCATTATACAAAGCTTCACTAGTGCTGTATTAATCCATTCTATCACAATAAGACATAAACTAGCCAAAACATTCACCAAAAAGTGCATGCAACATCATTAAGCCATCAATTATCATTCATCCATGCCAGAATTGTACACAACCTATAAAATGTAACTATGCTCATGTGTATATTATTCTATTATAAATTCACTTACAACATGGCTGATATACAATAATTATAGCTAGAACTCAGATCATAATAGCATAACTTAGTTTGATTACAACCAGCAATTATCCAGACCTACAAAATTGAAAATGGGGCCTTATATAACGTTGCATAGACTGTTCCAAAGTGGATCCTAAGGTAATTAGTTATTTTAATTGTACAATTTACCTTCACCTTGTATGGTTTTATCTCCTAGTTATAGGGTTTACCCCTACCTGTACAATTTGCAAAAATTGTACAAACTATTAAAATTGTTAAAATTGAGCAAATCTCTTTTATCACTTTCTCTTCTTCTGGGAGGTGGATTTGCTGAGATAAGTGAGACAAGTGATCTACAATATTCTTTGAAAATATTGTGATGTCATCTAGATACACCACTACAATTTTAAAAATTAACACTTTGAAAGCAAAATCCATAGCCCTCTGAAAAGTGGCACCAACATTCATTAATCTGAATGGTATTCTTTGGTATTTGAAGGTTCCCCATGGTGTGGTAAAAGTAGTTTTGAATTAGTATTATGGATTGATCAAAATATGATTGTATCCCAAGAAGCCATCTAATAGGGAGATCTTGGATGACCCTACTACTACCTATAAAATTTGTTCCATGTAGGGGAGGGGGTAGTTGTCTTTGAGGGAACACTTATTCAAGTTCCTAAAATAAATGCACAACCTTATTTCTCCATTTTTTTCCTTATAGGCACTAGGTTCGCTATCTAGGAAGATAACTTCACCTTTTTTATTATTTTTGTGTTTAGCAACTTTTGAACCTTTTTTTGCATGACAGGATGTAGAGTAGGATTAAATTTTCTTTATTTCTATCTGAAATATTTGGCATATTTCCTCAAATGAATAACATAGGTCATGACATTAGTATTGAATGTCCTTAATTTATCATAGCTCCAAGAAAAATTGTCTCTATTATTTCTCAGATATTGGATGTATTATTTCTTTTATTTTTCTAACAATGACTTGTCTATCCTAACCTTTTTCGGGTCCCCTGGAATCCCAACATTGACCTCTTCACCTTTTCATTCATGAGGAGTAGTCCTATGTGATTTTTAAAAGTCATCAAAAAGAGATTCTAAAGATACCAAACCCCTAGGGATCTTATTGATTTTTAGATGGATTACCTCTGTTGGACTCCCTATGATATATTGCAATTTTTCATCTTTCTCATCATAGATCAACCCAACAAAGTGATCTTGCACAACCATGAAGTCCTTGATATTAGTGTCATCTTGGAAGACCTGTAAGTATACCATATTATTGGGGACAGAAGGATGATACACATATATGGTGGGGAACCTATCCATGTATTTTGTATCTATCTTGGGACTGTATGCCCTAGAAGCATTCATAGCCAACAAGTTAGTAACATGGTTCTTCTCTCTAGGTATATGGGATATGTTAAAGACCAATATATTACCAATTTCATATAGAAATGCTTGCTTGCATTGTTTTATTCTAGGATGCTTGGTTTGATATTTCCTTTTGATTTTCTAGATGATTAGTTTGACATCTCCATAGATAGTGAGGTAGTTTATATCCAGTTCCTTGGCTTTCCTAAGTCCTAGCATAAGTGCCTCGTACTCTGCCACATTATTTGTGTAGGGAAATTCTAATCGGTAGGGCACACCCAGATAGTTTCCCTTTATGTCTATTAGGTTAATTCTATATCCATCCACCATTTGTGATTTTGCCCCATCAAATGTCATTGTCCATATTTTAGTGGTTAGGACCCTGTCTAATTTAGCATCAAATGCTACCTTTACTTTAGGACCCATTCCTTCTACATTAGACACTTATTTGAGGAAAGGTGTATTCCATATGGAATAAACTCCCAACTCCTTTTCTTCGATGGAGCTGACTATATTGATAGTGGTGTTATTAGGCCTCATCAGTTTGATCAAACATTTGTTGAATGGTCCTCTCCTCAGGGTAACCTGCTCTTTAGACAAAAGAGGGATGGTGGCATATGACCAATCCAACTGAATTGAACCACCCAACTATTATTCCTAGTTTCTGGAGAGCAATAGAGAGAAAAATGGGTCCAAAACTACTATAGCAACATCCATTACAATCCCCTTCTTGGGATATTGATCTAGGAAGACCAAGAGGCCAGTAGTTATCCCTACATAAGGTACCTGCCTATTGTCCATGATAGAAATGGGAGGAGAATCCTTTGTATATATTCATCCTAATTGATCGGTTGCCTACTTTGACATGATGTTGTGGGATGCCCCACTATCAACCATATAGTTGTGTATCACATAGTGGTCACCATAGCTAGATGTATAGCAGAGGGATATATAAAAGGGCCTTACTAAAGCAGGGTTTCTGTCAGGTGGATTGGAAGTTGAAGTAGTGAGGACATGGCATTCCCCTTGTTCAATTAGCCCAAAGGCCCTAAAAATATGATCCCTATACTTAGGTATTGTCATCAATTTCCTAAAAGTTATGTTTATTTTTTGTTTTTCGAGTTCTAGTCCTATATAAAATTCAGAATTCTTATTTTTCATCCCACTTCTAACTAGTTCTAACTTTTCGGGAGGGAGGTGTTCATGACCATCATTTAGTTTCTGTAAATTGGCATGTTATTTATCCTCACTTATGTTATTTTTATCAGTCCTATCAGGTATAGTTTTGCTTTGGAGCCTAGTAGCATGGAACCTTTCTAGAGTTTCAACCTCTTCAGTTGTGGGGATTAGTTTGCCTTGTTTTATTTGTTCAAAGCGGTTATTATGGGGTATTTTTAGAATATTCACATCATCAAGGGTGAAGGTTGTAGGTATATTATTAGGACTGGAAAGTTGGATTGGTTCCTCCTGAGCCAGTGGATTTTTAATGGTATCATCCCAAGTCCAACAAGTATTTATTATGATTTCATCTTCTGAATCTTCCTCAAGGTCGATACCTGAATGGAGGCCGAGGTACACACCACAATTCACTGAGTTATGGGGGGCATCGCATGCTGGGTAGAATAAAGGAAAATAAAAAACAACATTTATAGAAGCCATGGGGTTTGGGATAGTATCTTGATCTTTCTAGACCTCTTCTCTTTTCCAATTATTAATTGGGTTTCTACTCCCCTCATTATTCCAATTTCTATTAAAAGTTTTCAAAAAGGGGATTTGTATTCATTATGATGTTATGAGGGTTATTCATTATGATGTTATGAGGGTTCTCCACTATCAGTTTTGTCCCTCTCAATCTTAGACAGTTGATTGTTCATAGAATGAAATATTTTTGTTAATGGAGTTGACAATTTTTTAATCGGATCAGGTTCTAATTTTTTTAAGATGCCAAAACCTACTTTCTTAGGCTTCCTTTCAGCCAAGCTCAGGCTAGGGTCTACTGAGGTTTTCTTCATCCTCCCACTATCTATCATATTTTTTTCTATTAATGTCGCTCTTTCCATACAAGCATCAATGGTGAGTGTGGGTTGCTCTTTGAGCTCATAGTTAAAGTCTCCAGGGAAGGCATTCTTATAGAAACTTATAGATTGGTGATAATTAGGCCTCAAAGCTATTGGAATTTAGTTTTATAGCTTGGTGAACTGCCTATTAAAATCATCCACAATATCATTGTCTTTATTTTTCATCATTGCCAATTCTATCAACAGAGACTGTTCATTCTTTTTCTCCCCATATTTTTTGAGAAATGTAGTTTCTAACTCCTATAAAGTGTTGATACTATCCACTGCAAGGCTATTGAACCATTCTTTGGCATCCTTTTCCAGGGTTTGAAAAAATAATCTAAGGAAAACATCCTCATCCTCCACTTCTAGGATATCCATAGCATACAAAAAGTCTTTAATATGGTCTTCACCAGTCACGGTGTTATCCCCCAAGAATTTGGGTAAGTACTTGTGAGATTTTGGGGGTAATGGGTTTAGGACATGTGGTAACATGAAAGGCCTATATTTGTTAGTATGCCAATTATTTAGAGGTGGATTAGCCATTGGTGTGACTAGGCCCCTTGACATAGGAGGTATAGTGGGTGGGATAGTACTTGGGATGTGGGAACTTTTAGGAATAAAAGTAGTACTTTTGATACTCTGATTACTAGAAGGAACAAAAATCGAAGATTCCTTTTTACTCTTACGTGGTCTTAAAAGTACCTGTGGATTCAAAATTTTGGGATAGAGCTCTTTCCCATTGCTTCTCATGGTTGCTAGATCAACTCATCGTTGATGATGGTTTTAAGTTATTTAGTCACCAGCATAGTGTGCAAAAGTAAGAGGTGCTCTCTGGCCAAGATTGCTCAGCCGAATATTTTAAATCTCACAACAAGTCGAGGGGAGTAAGATAACATAAATACTTAAAGGATCCTCTTTAGCAATGGTGCCAAAAACTGTTGTGGGGATTTCCTATTTACCTCCCTAAACTTTGTCATGTCAAAGGAATCCCAAAAATCATGAGTATTGTAGACTCTGATGGATCTACCTCTTTGACCCAGGAATATATTACCTACGAGGCTCTAAATAGACCATGTCGGGTAAGGAAAACCTAGACAATGGGTGCAAATATTTATCATGATTACCTATGTTCTACCAGATTTGATGATATTATATTTTCTTTGTTATTTTATGACCAAACCAAGTGTTGTTAAAACATATTAAGACCATACCAGTGCCATGTCCATTGGGTAGTCATAGCAAGTTTAAATTTTATGAACCAAGAAAAGAGTAGTGAAGAGAAACTAGTTCATCCACATTCATTCAAATGATGTAATAAATGGAAATGATTAAACTAGTGAAATAAGGTATCATTTACACATTCATATTACTGTAATACACAAATGAGCAAGACACATAAACCATACACACAAGGAAAGCTAGAAATAGAGTTGGAGTTTATATTAATATGAAAATATTTACATATGAGAAGACCGATAGAATGCTTAGATATTATATGATAGTAGTTACAATAAAACCCCAATTTTAATGTCGTAACATGAGGTTATTTCTCTCCATCTTGATTGCAGTGATGTAAGAGTCTCCAACTCTAGATCGTCTATAAGAAATAATCTCAGAAAAAAAAAGCTTCCTTGATAGTCTCTAGATAAATGGTACAAGAAAAGATGATGTAAGAAACACAAGGATTAACA
Organism: Wollemia nobilis; assembly: GCA_028583015.1. Lineage (NCBI taxonomy): Eukaryota > Viridiplantae > Streptophyta > Pinopsida > Araucariales > Araucariaceae > Wollemia > Wollemia nobilis. Next base: position 4,812,144 of record JAQPPZ010000926.1, read on the forward strand.
TAGAATGAAAATACAACTAACACTTAAAACACAACTATACCTAGACTTAAGTTTCTCTCTCAAAGGTTTGATAAAAAAACTTTGTTGCTACAGTTGTCTCCCTTATATAGTCTTGGTCGCTCGAGCGGGGTTGTAACCATTTCCTCATCAACCTTCCAGCTGGCTAGATCCAAAAGCATGTTAAAATAAAAAATGGGCACTTGGCCCACATCCTTATGCCTAGGTGAATGGTGGCTATGACTGTGTGCTATCTTTCTCGCTATCCTAGGTAGGTGGTTGTGTTGCACTTTGCTCGTGGGCTTTTCTTGGTGAGTTGGGCCCCACTTCTTCCTTTTTGAGATCCTATAGACTTTGTTCAATGTAGTCCCATGCTTCATCATGGAAGGTTAAGGCAAATATTAATAGGTTAAGATCTTGCGTGACTTTGTTCACCCTTTCTTTGGACCACTCCATGGTATTTTTGATGAAGACACATAAGTGATCCACCATTTGTACCAAATTTGTGAATTGCTTCGATAATTTTAAATCTGGACCCAATTAAAAATTTTGTATCTTATTGAGTATGAAATACTTGATGTCAGGAGCTTAGATGAACTCGTCCAGTTTGAACCCATAATAATTCAGTTCATCTTCAACCTCCTATTGGGAGTTGAAAAATTCCTGGTCCCATAGAAGCCAATTGGTCCTATTCTACAGGTAGATAAAAACCTTGGAGTATTCTTCTGCAAAGAAACAAATAGAACCATACACCAATGTAATTATCCCTTGACTTATTTCTACGTAGTTCTACCTAGATCTTTGATATACAAGAGATATTATGTTCACTCTTTGGCCATCTTGATGCAACCGTTCACGTAGGAGGTCGATAGTGTGCTTGGTGGTATAAATGTTATAAAATATCGATGCAAGATCCTAGCCTATCATTGGCCTATGAAACAATGGCTTGGGAGGGAACTGACATCTATTTAAATTTATTGACCTTGGCCTAAAGTTATTGTACTTTAAGTTGTAGTTATCCCTCTTCTGCAGCCTTAGTCTTCAAAACTGCCACCTCCTTTTCTACTACTGCTGCCACCTGCACTTAGGAGGCCACGTGGGACTTCATCATGTCCATTGAGATGACTTCTACCCTTATTACACCCTTGTCGATATCAATGGTGGCCTCCTTAGGGCTCATCAGTAGAGGGATACCAAATGTAGTGGTGGACATGTCACACATTTCCTGCCTAGCTATTCCTTAGGGTCTGCTCACTCCTTTACTAGAGGACCTTTTCTCCTCCATATCCTAGATTTGATATTCTTAATTCACGATGAACTGGAGCAGGTCTCTCATCATCGCCAGTTTGATGTTTTTAGTTTCTAGGGAAAAAGACTTAGTTTTGGCATTTTTTTTAGTGGGGGATTATGGGGGACTTATTTCTTGAACATCATACTCTTTTAGTATGCTAGATAATCCCATCACTTCTTGTATTTTCTTTAGATCCTTGGGGGAATGGGATATTATTTTTGGTTGATCATCAAGGTGGCAGTGAACAACGAGGGTTGGCCCACTGCTACATCAGTCTGCTCATATGGGCACATCAACGTCAAAGTCGATGAGGTGAGACTATGTTTTCTGTGAGGAGTAAGTGACCAACTACTTCCCCTTTGAAGTGGCAATGAGAGAACTAGAGGAAGAGAGAAGTTTTTCTTACTCCTATTGTACTTCACGTCACACGTTTCCTACCTAGCTATTCCCTAGGGCCTGCTCACTCCTTTACTAGGGGATATTTGCTCCTCCATATCCTAGATTTGATCTTCTTCATCCATGGTGAATTTGAGTGTGTCTCTCACCCTTGCCAACATGATTTTTTCAGTGTCCAGGGAAGAAGACTTAGTTCTAGCCTTTTTCCTAGTGGGGGCCTATGGGGGAATTATTTTGTGAACCTCATACTCTCTAAGTATGATGGGTAATCCCCCTGCTTCTTGTATTTTCTTTAGAGCCTTTGGGGAATGGGATGTTCTTCTTGGTTGATCACCAATATGGCGATGAACAATGAGGATTGGCCCACTGTCACATTAATCTTTTTTTATAGGCACATCAATGTTAGAGATGATGAGATTAGACTTTGTGTTTGCTTTGAGGAGTAAGTTACTCCTTCTCCTTTGAAGTGACAATGAGAGAACTAGAAGAAGAAAGAATTTTTGCTTACTCATGTTGAGTTACACCCACTATCCTCATCATGAACTTGAATAAATTTGTATCTTGATGGATGATCTAAAAAGTGGGGTCCTAAAATTCATCTGGGGAAGCAGCTGGGACTAGTGGCACCACATTTTCCACCAACAATTCCCTATGTAATATTAAATAAAAACTATAATCACCAACTATCTCTAGTTTTCTCTGAGGTCTCCTATCCATTATCCATACCAATTCTAATGATCGCCCTTACCTGATGGACTTCTGTATTTTGTCTTTGAAGTCATAACCCTATGGGTGACTTGAAAGAGAGTGATATTGTTAGCAACAACCCATCTATGATGGTTGTCAGCGTCATAGGGTCTCCAGGTAATTTTAGGGAAGCAGTGTGTATCCATGTTCCAAATGGTCCGCATCATCAAAAAATGGCTTAAATACATATAAGGACCCATCGATCAAGGAATAGGCAGCCACGATACACTCCCCTTCTTCCTTAGAAATATTATTTTGACCTCCTCAACTATCTATCAGCTTATTTCTAGGATATATATTGAGCTTGAGAAGTACTTTGGTAATGCCTTTGGGGGAAAATAAGACCCATATATCCTGATATAAGAAAATTCCTTCATATAGAAGAAATCTCCTACCTTGGATTCATGTAGAAAATTCTTCACTCCAACCCCAAATCTATCAATATTCTCTCCACATAGACGGACATGTACCATCGAGAGGATATTTTTAAAGAAGGTCATGTAGCTCGAGCACCCTTCTTGTATACATAGTAGCCTATCCTAAATCATGGCAGTAGTTACTCCTCCCAATTGGGCCACCAAATATTAGTGAAATTGTCCTATAATCAAATGAATCAAAAATTAATAGTAGTATAATGAGGGAAGCTCTTCCTTATCATCCAATATGGCTTCCTATAATCTTACCAGTTCCCTATCCATGTTTTCACTGATGGTATCCTCCCATCGATAGAGAGGCATCTTATCCATCCTATTATATTGGGTAATCAAGAACATGACCTCCTTCATAATATGCTCTAGATCTTTGGTCCCCAGTACCAAGTTGATCATATCAGCGTAATCTTATGCCCAGGGTTGGAGGAGGAATTTATGAATTGAGAATCCAAGAGGCCTATGCTTACCTATTTTCAAGAGTATCTCTGGGAATAAAGTATTCAACATGAAATTGGCTTGGAGGGCTAGTGTATAGAAGTCTAGAACTCATGAGGCCATAGTAAGCCCGAACACCCACCTAATACTATTGATCATCAACTTGGCTATGATCTGATTAGAGTTATCATGGATGGTTCTATTTCAAGAATTCTATGCCACTGCCAGCCATACCAGGAGGTCTGAGGAGTTATAAACCCTTGGGCAAGTTAATCAGCCCAAGTTGGTGTTCCATTTGTTACATACTAGGCTCGATTCACTACTATCCTATTGAACCTTCATAAATAGACTCCTCAACAAGGTAAGGTGGTGTTGGTTATCCTCTTCAGTGGGGTAGAAACTATATATTGGTATACCCTCAATTTTATGCTATTGGTCTGGCGTGATATATCTACCGATATCTAGTGGGTTGACCAATGACTTTGAGTTTTTGGCTCTCCTCACCCTCTTAGTAATCGTCCATGCCCCTGTTATCCTTCCAATTCAAGCCTTAACATCTATTATTCCATCCACAGTCACACTTGTGGAAGCCATGGAAGTGCATATTCATAGATAGAAATGGGCTTTGAAGGATTGCACTTAACTCCTCAAGACTACACTCTGCATGCATATTCATGTTGATGTCATGGGAGAAGTCTACTACCTTCTATTTAAAGGGCCTGAATTAATTTCATTAGGTGGGGTGCATGCTTTTCCATTCACCAAAAATTTTTTACTTGTCATGCCACGAAGTTGAGCGCACCAGGTCAATCTCCCCGTTAGCTACTGATTGGATGCTTTTTAGGTCCACCTGGTCAAGTTACGACTAAATAAGATCTCACCATCCACTTGGCCACTTCTCATTAGCTCGAGCAAGGTGTGCTCGAGTGAGGAGCACGAATTTTTGGAATGGGTGCATAAAATTTGCATGCCATTAATACTCGTGTGTGTCTCGAATAGGACTGCGTGCACCCACAAAAATTTTGTGCACTCCATTGGGGAGTGGAGCACACAAAAATTGAGTTGGGTGCACAACCTTGTGTGCTCATAAAATTTTTATGCCCTCCAAGGGAGTGGAGTGTACAGATGGGCCCAAGGCGCACAGACTCATGCGCCCTTAAGACTCTTGTGTGCTCCACCCTCTAGTGGAGTGCATGGACCCATAGTTGGGTGCATGACTTTGTGCACCTGAAAGGATCCTTGTGTGTTACAAAGAAGTTGAGTGCATGGACTTTTTCACCCTAAAAAACTTTACATGCTCCACTTGGGAGTGGAGCACACAGTTCGGGAGCTAGGTACATGAACTTGTGTACCCAAAAAATTCTCACGTGCTCCATTGGAGTGTAGCACTCGAAAGGGATCGGGGCACATAAAATCATGCACCCTTAGGACCTTCATGCGCTCCACCTTCTAGTGGAGTGTACAAATCCTAAGATAGGTGCACAGCCTTGTGCACCCACAAAAACCCCTGTGCACTCCAAAGGAGTGGAGCGTACGAACTCAGCTTGGGGTACACAAATTCATCCACCCCTTAAAACCTTTTTGTACATCATCTAGTGGAGCACACAGACCTAAACCAAGGTGCATGGAGTCATGCATCCTTAGAACTTATGTGTGCTCCAATCCCTAGTGGAGTGCATGGACCTAAGGTCGGGTGCATGACTTTATGTACCCGAGGAAACCTTTGCACACTCTACTTGCAGAGTGTATAGACCTAATTCGAGGTGCACAGGATTGTGCACCCTTAGAATATTTGTGCGCTTCACTGGAGAGTGGAGTGCATGGACTTGGACTTAGGCTTGGGTGCACCACCTTGTGTGCCACTTTTTAAAAAAAAAAGAAAAGAGAAAAACAAAAGGAAGGGGAACTACCCCTCAAGGCCAACAATTTGCATCACATACACATCATTCAAACATCTACCTCCTTTCATCATCCACATTTGGTAAATTAGCTCATGGGTTTCATCCTTTACCCATTCACCAATTAAGGGGGTAAGCAAACAAATCAAAATTTACAAGTCATCCATTGTTTGCATTAAGAATATTTGAGACCATTTCTCCATTCAAATAAAATAAGGTGTCATTGGTTTTTACACTGCATCATGTAGTACAAAAATGGGCATCTGTAGATACCAAAATTCAACATCTCACATAATCACATTTGCCACCCCACCATAAAATATTACATAATAAAATTATATGTCTAAGTTCCAACTTAGGGATATAAGACCATGCACATTATCCTATTTTTTAGATTTATTAAAAATTGAAAATCAACCTAGGATACCCTGCCTACCCACTAGACATGTGTCCTATCCACCTCACCCAACACCCTTGCCTCATATCATCCACTTTTTTCCCCCTTTTCCTTCACATGGGGAAAATCCCACATACCACTCCACTTGCAATCACATCACCCCAGTTAAGTGAGGCACACTAGATGACTTACTATAACTATCCCCTCCATTTGGTAGTCCAGAATTACCACTTGGCATAAATATAGGCTTACCACCTCCAATTTCTCTCCAAAACCCTAAGAGGCCTATAAATGCACCCTTACCCCACCAAAAAAAGGGAGCTAAATATTGGTACTTCCATGTTACTGAAATAGATCGATACCTCTACGTCATACTGAGAGACATCCATCACCATAGCTTGGAAGCTCATATTTCAAAGTAATTTGTCCTTGAGCCTAAACCACGGGTCCATGATTCTACATTTATAATCACGTATTTGTAGTTTCACAACTGTGCACTCGTGGTTCCCAGTCAACCACTGCATGCCCCATGTTTTACAGAGTCAATATCACCACAATAAAACTATCAGTAAAAATTTGGTTTGCAAGGATTTTATTTTACATGCTTCCATTATCTGCATTATATGGTTATCTTCTTAGGGTTTGGATTTAGCATCAGTTTTATACCTTGGTTTATAGGTGCTTCTAACACCTTTATTAGTTATTATGTGTGTAGATGACAGGTACCTTGGAGAAGTTGCTAAAGCTAGAGTGGCCCCATGTTGGATACAAAATCCCACTCACCTCTTGAAGTTGTAGCAAATTATTAGAGAACATCATACTTTGTTGAAGATTTGGAAGACCTCATTTAGAAGAATATTGTATCATACAGAGAGATATTATTGTAACATTAATCCTAAGCCACTTGGAACAATTCAAAAATTGTAACATTTATATCAAAAGAAGATCAATACAAAAGTAATTTTATCAATATTTTATCTGTGTGTGTTTTGTTTCATGTTCATATCTTTATGCTACAGTAAATACCATTTTGTGTTGGTCCTCAAGATTAATTCAAATCTAATTGTATCCTGAGAAATTGTCCATTAATGATAGTAATTCATGGCCTATACAATAGTCTACCAATTGACTGATGTTAGGTAGCAAAAAATCATCCTTAGGATATGCTTTGTTTAGATCTCAAAAGTCAGTGCATACACGTACCTCCCCATTCAGCTTATGAATGAGTACCATGTTAGAGATCCACTCTAGATAATTAATTGGGACAATGAAATTCATGTTCAATAGTTTTTGTAGCTCTTCCTTAATAATTAATGTTACATTCGAATGAAGTTTCCTTAGTTTTTGCTTGAAAAACTTAGCATCTGGTGCTAAGGTAAGGTTGTGGACTCTAAAATTGGTGTCAAGGCTAGGCATGTCCTTGTATGGCCATGCAAATATGTCTTTCTTCCTTGTTAATATGTCGATCATACGCTCTTTATCTTATATAGATAAATATTTTATAATTTTCATGATTTGTGGATTGTCCACATCTTGGCTAAGGTTCATATAGATAGATTCTTCGATAAGCATATGAAAACCTTCCTCTAGCTGATGTGGAGTTGGGATGATATGGATATCATCCTCCACATGCTCAAATGACTTAGGTGACCCTTCCTCTACTTCGATTTGAAAAATTGAAGAAGATGAGGTTGAAGGTTGTTGTGGGATGTAATCGTTTGATGCTCATAGTAAATATTTGGATATGATAAATTTGGTGATGGATGGCGGGGATGAAATCCTATCCATTGTGATAATACTAGCATTGATCGAAATTGACTTCACCAAATTGTATGGGTTACGGAGTGGGGCGAACAATTCAACAAATATCATATTAACTTGGTGGAAATGAGGTGGCTACAATTTGAGGAGTGATGGCTTAGTCTCTCTAGGTTGTAATTGAACTAAGGTGGATGAATGGCAATTCAGCCAAGATGGTGGTGGAAGATATGGATCAGGGTGCTCACGCTCCTTGTTGAAGTGAAATATGGTGTGATCTATGGAAAATATCTTGGTATAACACTTATCTCTCGATGGGATCTACAGGGGTCACATATTCTTTGGGATCATCAAATATTCGAATGATCCAATCTAGGTTTGCTTCCATCTATCAAAATTCCTCTAGGATGGGAGTTTTTGATGAAGTGATGTTAGTGGGAGCGGTTTAAATGATGAGTGGCTAAATGGAGAGGTGGGTGGATGGAAGCAGTGGATCATAAGAATTTGAGATCAAGTTGTAATATTTAAATGGCTCAGTCTCTACTTGGATGCAATGTACTTTATCCTCATGTACATATTTTAGATATTGGTGCAATTTCGAGGGCACACACTTCATATCCCTGATCCAAGGGCATCCAAGAAGTATGTTGTATTATATTACCCCTTCCAAGATGTGGAAGAGTACATGAATAGTCTTCACCCCCACTATGACAGGAAGAACTATGTTACCCACAATTGATCATAAAGCATCATTAAAGGCCCTTAAGGTGAAGGTGAATTATGTGATATGGGATGATGGCAGGTTAAGGTTCTTTATGGCGGGAGTGTTAATAAGGTTGATGGAGGACCTAGTGTTAATAAGCACCATCTTGAATGTATTTCTATCAATATGAGAGACTATGTGCAATGGAGAATCTGGTAAATTTGATGACACACTCTTCTTCTAGAAGTCATAAAATGCTATCGAGGGCTCCATGCATTTTTGTACACTCCCCACAAAGGTGCTAAAGTCATTAGGGTCTTCTAATTGTACTTGGATGAATTTTAGAATCTCCATAAATGCCTCGTAATATGGGAGAGACTGTTGTATTAGCTCATAAATTGATAGTTTTGTTGATGCCATTTTCAAACTCTATGTTAATCGACTTCCTAGGGTGATGGTTGGATGAGATGGATTACTTGGATTATGGATGGGTGGAGGTGGAATGGATGGCCCTAGTTGTATGGGCACACTAGGTTGTGCTTCAGGAGCTTGGGTTGTGCAATTCGCTTGTCTTTTCTTGTGGGTGACCACATTGATAGCCTTTACAAAACCTTGGTATAGTTGAGACACATAGTTAACTTGGTTGGGAGAAAATATAGAAGTTGATGCTCCCATTGCTTTTTGATTTACCTCATGATGAGGCAAATGTGTCTAATATATGCTAAGGTTATTATTAGGTTTGGCTAATGGATTGTTGACTTTGATCTTTCTAACATCTAATAAATTTTGCACAATACCTTTAAATCCATGGCAAGTTTCAATGTCATGCCCTTTTTACTGATGATAGATGTAGTATAAGTGCTCTCTGTAGGTCTTTGGTTTCAACTTGTTAGGATCTTTGAGTTTAATATTTGGTAGCATGAAACATTGTGCCACATACAACTTCTAAAATGCAAATGAGTAGGGCTCTTGCAATGGTGTGTAATTGCATTTAGGCCTAAAATGATGATTTTGTCTTTCCATAGGTTGTTTTTTGTTTTGTACCTACTATGGGGGTGTAACCGCTTGATAATTCAATCATTGTGGTTGTTGTTGTTGGTGTTGGGGTTGTTGGATCTGAACATGGGCTTGTTGATTTGGCTTTGAAGGTTGAACCAAGACTATATTATTAACTTGAGTAGCCTTGGACTGGTCATGGTTATTTCCCTTTTGGTTTTTATTTTACCACTCTTTTTTCTTAGGCTTGATCTTGCCCTCTTGAATCTTTATTTCCTCTATCACTCTAACCTGGGTGAGTGCCTCGTTGAATTTTCTATACTATTGTAATTGTAGCAACAGAGATATGGGCTTGACACAACTCTTCATGAATATTCTCATTAGATCTGTCATGGAGAGGGAGAATGGCAATTTGATCATAATTACTCTCCAATAGTTGCCAAAATCATGGATCGATTCATCATCGTATTACTTAAAACTAAGCATATCGTTCAATGTGATTTTATTCCTAAAATTCAGGGTGAATCGCTCTAGGAATTGACTTGTGAGTTGCTCAAAAGTGTAAATACTCTGATGCAACAAGTGATTGTACAAATCCTAAGCTTCTCCCCCAAGTGTTTGAAGAAAGGTGTGTAGCATGAGTGCATCATTATTTCTGATCCTGAAACATACATTAAAAAATCTTGTCGCATGCTCTCGGAGGGTCCTCATCCCCCTTAAATGTATCAAACTTCGGTATCTAAAAATCATCTGGATAAGGTGGTGCAGGTACCGAAGCATGGATCTGGTGATTGAGTAGATACTATAAGGTGGGCTTTTGATATTGCAAATCTAGTGTCTACATGGCAAGGCTATCAATATGGTTTTTTAAGAACTAGAACTTAGGATATTCCATAGGGTTAAAACCCTAGTTTACTTGTTGTTTTTGGTAATACTATGCATTGTAGGTGGAATACAGATGATGGGGGATGTTAGGCTAAAATGCGTGATGATATGATGGTTTATGAGGGTTCTGATATTGATGAGATGATTGGGGCATGTTAGCATCTTGACCTAATGAGTTAGCATACATATGATAAAGTGGGTTAGTTGTTATGGTAGTGGTTGAGGGTGCAATACCCAAGATGGATCTTGGGTAAATGTGTGGGATTGATGAGATGTTGATGGTGTATTTTGATTAATCCTTTGTGAATTTTTTTGTAGGTTAGGATTAATGTTATGGTTAGCATATCAAATCTTTGTGAGCTAAAGAAATCTCACAGAATCGTAGATGATGTGGGAACAATCACATATGAAGTGGATGGTTGTGTTGGTTTTAAGGCAAACATGTTAGTAGATGTAGCTGGAGGTTAGGTGGCAAAAGGCATTTCCATCGAATGAGGGATGATAGGACGTGTGGTGCCTATAGGGATAGTAGATGGAATGGATGTGGGGACCTGCAATACGACTTGAGTTGATGCTTCATAAAAGGGGTTGGTACAAATGATGTTTTGATGTGGTAAGGTGATGGGTGGTTTGCTAGATGATGATGGGTGACTAGCTAGGGTGGAAGCAGCGGTTCAAAAATAAGATTCATAAAGGTTGGGTTGAATTGTTGTAGGTGTATGAAGGTAGACTCTTAATGTAATTATGACATGGTGCGAGATGGGATGTTAAGCGGTGGAAATAATAGAAAAACCATACTAGTTGTATTCAGGTACATCCTAATGGTATTCATGTCTACAAGTGTGACACAACCATATGTTGGTGTGGATGGCTCACTCATAGGAGTCTCATGAATAGTGGTATGGGTAGCCCTATGCATGATGTCTCTATCTAAAATAGGAGCACTACTGGAGGACCCTACATTTAAGTTTAGGGACATATTAGGGACTACACTAACTTGCCCTACCACCAAATTTTTAGGAACTTGACTAGCCTAAGATGGATCCATAGGGGAAGACAACTGACTCTGAATTAATGCTAACTTTTTGGCCTAACCACGGGTCGTTACCATATGCTAGGGTGTGATGATGTGTGAAATGCAAGTGTAAGTGTGTGAATGCATGAAAGAAGCATAATGCAAAACATCACTCAAAGCAAACAAACAAACAAGGTTTTATTCCTAAGTTCATGCAAAGTTTGATTTTTTTTTGAAGTTTTGAAAGTTTTTGATTTTTTTTTTTGGAGTTTTGAAAGTTTTTAGAAAAAAGAAAAATCGATGTGCAAAATATTTGCCCTAACATGAATCTAAGATTTCACTTGTATACTCCTAGCGACTAAACCTGGTGATGAAGTCTAGGCAGCCATACCCACCAAAATATGGAGATGAAACCCATATCCGATCAGGGAGTACATCCTACCTATCCTCACCCAACACACTATGGATAGTGATACACCCTCCGAAGAGGAATGCGTGCTATTTTCCATGAATAGGATAGTTCTTGGAGTTGACCTTAGCCATAGATAGGGTAATAATATGTTGGTGGTTGGTGATGAAGTCCAACCTGGTGGTGATGAAATCCAACCATTTCCAATGTTTAAGTGAGTGTGTGAGGCTTGTTTAACTTATTATGGGATGCAAACTATGATGCAATTATGTTTTTATACCTAATGCAAAAAATAGGAAACAAAGAGTAGTATATAATTTATATCAGAGATTGAGATTGTTGATTTCAAGCAAGATCTGGTGAACTTCTATTATCAGGACCCAACCGTGGGTAGGTGGTTGGTTTTGATAAACCGCATTTGCACGGTTTACCAACCGTGCACAAGCATTTGGGAAATCCAAACCATAGGTGCATGGTTTCGACTAAACAATAAAATAGGGATAGATCAGGACCAAACCTCAAAAATGTACTTGAGTTATTTCTAACCCGACTATGCAAATGCTCTGTTACCTATCATGAAAATGTAGATCCTTTTATTTGCTTATTTTTTTATTATTTTTCATTAATGCTTTGATTGAAAATAAAAATATCTATCCTAAGACCTAAATGTAAACAAGGCACATAGGACAAATACCTCTAATCTATCTAAATGCAATGCTAAAAACCAAAAATAGAGGAAAAAGGGGTTACAGGGGTACAGGGTTGTGTTCCTTTCACTGCTACTTTCAGTCTTCTTCAACCGAAGGTCTATGGTGGCACAATGTCAAAACCACCCACATGCATTTAGTCAAGTGCTTCACCATAGGTATGTGGTTCTGTAGATCCACATTTCTTGTTTATATTTTATCAGGTTCTCCACTGCAGGTGTATGGTTCCTTAGATCCAAAACTACAAGTGTACGATTTTCGAATAACAAGGCTGAACAACAATAGGTTCCAGATCTATCGATCTTGAGATTGAATCTTCATGTGCTCCTTCTAGAAATCTACAACCACAAAAAAATAGATTAGTAAAAAATTTAAATAAGGCAAAAAAAAATAAGACCCTTAGGGGGTCCCACTGTGATCGTCATTTTCTATAACAAAAAGAATGACACCAAATATATAACACAAATTGAACACTTGCAATAATAAAAGAATGATATATTTTTGTATTAAATAGGGGAGCATGAATCTCCTAATATTACAATGATCTCTTTTGAATTGTCCCAAGTGTATTGGGTGTAATATTACAATGTATGGTAAAAGTGTCCAAATGGTAGAATGTGGTCTTCCAAACAATCAACTAGTGTCCTTCATCCTTATGCTATAGCTCCAAAGGGGTGAGTGGGCTTCAAGTATCCAATGCAGGGACCACTCCAACTTTATCAGCTTCTACAAAGTACCTATTTCCTACACACATGAAAACCAAATAAGGGTTAGTAGCACCTGCAAATCAAAATAAAGAATATTGCTATAAAACCCTAATTGGAGAAAACATGTAATGCAAAAATAGAGAAAATAAATTAAGGATGCCTTGCTACAAAAATAAAATTTACTGATCTAATTCATCGTGTGCTTTCAGATATGAGAAGCCATAGATATGTAGTGAAGACTAATAAACCACACATGGGTGGTGGGAAAACTACACAGATGCAATTTCAATTGTGAATTTACGAATCGACGATGCAGATTGAATGCAAGATTGCTTTAGAAATAGACCTTTGGGCTCTGAATATCTCTTCTCCTTGATATGCATGTAGACCTCTAGTCCTATTTTAGTAGCTTGATGGTACAAATGTTTAGCCCCCTTGATTTGATCGGGTGAAGGTGGCTTTATAGGATCCTTAGGGTTTTGGAGGGAAATGAGAGGTGACAAGCCAGGATTGCCAAGTCATAATCCTGGGCTACCAAATGGAGGGGATAGTTAGAGTGAGTCACCCAAGGTATCTCACTTAACTGGGATGATGTGGCTACAAGTGGAGTGCTATGTGGAGGGTTGTCCCATGTGAAGGGACAAAGGGGACAAGGGTGTATGAGATGTGGTAAGGAGTGTTGGTGAGGTGGCTAGGACACATGTCCAGTGGGTAGGCAGGGTATCCTAGGCTGATTTTCTAGATTTAATAAATCTAGAAAATAGGATAATGTGCAGGATTTATATACCTAAGTCTAAACTTAGGCATATAACTTTATTATGTAGGATTTGATGTGGGGTGGAAAATATGATGTTATGGATGCTTAAGTTTTGGTGTCTACATAGACCAATCAATCTGAGCATAACACAATGTGAGTGTGTGCATGTTCTAGAAGAAAAGAGAGGAATAAAATTAGGAGTAACGAACTGTGTGTGTACCCCCAGCTTGAAGTTTTAGCTCTTCAAGGGTATCATAGTTTGTTTTAGTTTCTTAATTTTCTTGCTCTATTATATCAAGGTTAGGGTTCTTTGTATCAATATAATCATCCTTTTGGGGAACATGATCATACACAAGAAGTTTTTTGTGACCTCTAAGGAATGGATCCATTAGAAGAAGTGAAAGGATAGAAGAGAAAACTAGCAAAAGCACACAAGATAGCCTTTAAGATGTTATTAATTTTCTTATAACTCTAGGAAAATACATTAGTGATCTTATTTAAAGTTTTAAAATAAAATGAGGTGTTCACATCAGGTTCACCAAATATGTAAAGGGGGAAATTGCCCTACCGTGGATGATTCTCAAGGTTGGATCCACAAGGAAGCCTTGCGGTGATCGCGGGGGTATGTTGTTCTCTACAGTTGGTTTATAAGAGGGGGGTAAGGGTTCACCAAGAATGATTTTAGGACTCACTCCAAGTCCATAAGTTTTCAAGAATATTTGATGTATTCATTCCAAGACAATCACCTATGTTTAGCCTTTCTAGATATATGCTATGAAAAATAAAGGACAATGCAGAAATACAATATGCAAGAAGACAAGAACTAATCCTATAATGATTCTTTGTTTGAATTCCTTTCTAAAACTAGGGTTTAAGACATAAAACCTTCAAGCAAGGGCTCAAGAGAGGATGCACAAGTAGTACTAAAACCTAAGTGCACACTATATGATGTTTTCCTTTCAATTCCTAGAAATCAATTAAATGTGTATTTCCTTTAAATTATATCTAGGGTTTGGGGTCTGAGGGCTTGGTTCAATGGTCAAAACACTTCTATAAGAGTGCAAATACTAGGGTTCCAATCCCTTGGGCCTTGTAGTATTGGTGGGCATGTCATGTTAGCATCACCAGCTATGTAAAAGGTTTATCCTGATGCAACTAGAGATTATAGTGGCGACAATGAGTGAGATTCGAACCCATAGAGAGGCATAGAAAATTGTAATGTGATTATGATTCCTCTAGTATAATAAAAAAATCAAATATAGGGTTTAACAACAGAATTAGAAAACACCCAATAAATAGCCTAAAGACTAAATTAGAGCACTTATCTTATCTGATGGTTGATCCTTGTCTTTATCCTTTACCCAACGATATCCAACAATTCATGTTCTTGCAAGATAACTTAGCAAACAATTGAAAAATATAATTAGCATTAGGGGGCTTGCTTAGGCCATTGTACAATAATACTTGGAGGCACAATAGTCAAGCCCCCTAGGTCATTTTAGTTGACCTTTGAAAATTGAAATGAGAGTTGACCTTTGGAATATGAACAAGCATAACAAAATATAGCAGAACAAGATAGTAAAATAGAGTATAGAAAGCCCTAATATGGCCTAAATGTAGTCTATAATATAGATCTAGGGTTTGGGGGTAGTGTTTACCCTAAAACATGGTTTGTTTGAAATCATGCCTTTCTAGGAGTGATCGTGATTTCGTAGATCGATGAAATCGTGCCCCGGTATGACCAAGCATGATTTCATAGAAGCAAAGACAAAAATTGGAAAATGAGAATTGATAGATGTGTAATAAAAACCTAACTAATATGCAAAATACAGAAGAGTAACAACAACTTGGTGGTAGCAAAGAAGCAAGCAAAAGGGATGGAGACCTCCAAGTAGTAGATTCCTCCTTGGGGCTTCAACACTTGTCCACCAAGGGCAACAACACACAATTCAATGCAACATAAAACAAAGCTTCAATAGATCACACTTCACACTTGCAAGTTATCTTACTTGTAGAAGAAGAAGACCTCAAGAAATAGAACTTTAAAATTAATTTTTGTTAGAAATAAACTTCAAACCCTTCTTTTATAGTGGATTTGAAAGAAGAATGGGCAAGAAAAAATAAGAAAAGCCGACCTCAAAAGAAATCAACTTTGAAAATTAGATTTTCCTAGAAGAAAATCCTAGAGATGCAAAATCGCACCCCGTAAAATCTGACCATGATTTCACAATGCAAAATCACGCCCCTCAAAAGTGGACTGCGATTTCGCAATAGCTAGACCCCTATGCAATTTTTCTACATTTTGGGGGATCAAACGGTATATATCATATATCATTGGAAAGCTCTTTTTGAGCCTGATCCAATAGTGTGAGATTCAATGGGAAAGAAAAATATTTGGTAGGGAAAAATTTGGCTCAAATATGACCCTTCTTTTCCAAGGAGAAAATAAGAGATCTAGGGAAAATTACTCACCTTAGTGGGTCAATTTTCCATGTCTAAAATAAGACTACACACTTATTTTTATATAATAAAATGTACCTATTTCTTTTAATAATAGTTATGAAAAATGAGTCAAGATTAATACTCTCACATACTCCCTTATGCTTGACTTAGAATGTTGTCCTACATAGATGCTAATCTAGTAACTCCCAAATTCTACCCTAGCCTCTCAAAATCTTCTTTGGATAGTGCTTTAGTAAATATGTCTATACTTTGATCTTATGATCTATAATACTTCATTTTGATTTGAACTTTTGTTACCAAATATCTAATAAAATGATAACAAATATCAATGTGCTTGGTATGCCCATGAAAGACTAGATTTTCATAATGGTAATTGAAAAACTATTATCATAATAAATTTTAGTGGTCATACCTTTCTCTTGCTTTAAATTTCTCATAGTCTTCTTAATCAAACAATTTAATAGGCATATAAGGTTACTCTAATACATTCTATCTAAATTGTAGATACTGAAACTATTGGCTACTTATTTGAAAATAATAAAATTGCACTTGATCCTAAGATGAACACATAGCCTAAAATACTATTACAATCATAAATGGATCCTACCCAATCACTATTTGTGTATCCAAACAACTAAATTTGTCAGATGATGTATACCAAATATCATAATTGATTATTCCATGAATATATTTGAGTATTTTCTTTGTTTCCTAGAAGTGTGTGTCCAATGGAGTCTACCTAAATCTAGAGATAAAAATTATAGCATACATTATATTAGGTCTAACTGTAGTAAGATACATAAGGCTACCCACTAGCCTCTTATAAATTATAGTGTTTGACCTTTTACTAATGTCCTTATTAGATAACTTTTATCCCAAGACTAAAGGCATGCTAGTAGATTTACAATTTGATGTTTTGAACCTTCAAATCAAATCCTTAACATATTTTCTTTGTGAGATAACGATGTCATCGCTGAATTGTCTAACTTATATCCCATGAAAGTAATGCATTAAGCCTAAATTTGTCATTTCAAATTCTCTTTTCATTATTGCTTTAAAATTACCCATGAACATATTGCTATGTCTAGTATATATTAAAACATCAATATATAGAGATACAATCAACAAATCATACTTACCATTGGACTTGATATATAGAGTAGGCTTACTTGCACTTGTATTGAAGCCATGACTCAAAATATATATATATATCCTACTATATCATAATCTTAGTGCTTGTTTGAGACCATAGAGAGCCTTATTTAACCTATATATTTTGTGTTCTTTTCTTATGAGTTCATAACCTAGTGTCTTCTCAACAAACACTTCATCCATTACACCATTTAGAAAAGATAATTTGACATCTATTTGGTAAAAATTCTATTTAAATTGAGTATTTATTTCCAAAATGGTTCTTATAGTGTCTAATATTGCAACTATGTCATATGTTGCATTATAATCTACACCTAGTTGTTGTGACTTGTCCTTTGCCACCAATCTTACCTTGTGTCTTCAATTACTCCATTTGACTCTTATAACTTCTTTGCCTTCAAGGAGATGAACCAATTTCCATGTTTTAATTTTTTATTGCAATAATTTCTTCATCCATTACCTTACACCAATTACTATTTCTTTTTTAATGTTCATAACAAGTTGGTTCTTCTTTAGTTTCAAAGAATAAAAATTAATAATTTCATCACTACCATCAACATTGTGTTATTTTATAAATTTCTTTGATTTTCATCTCTTTTAATGGTCTTGGACATGGATATGATTATGAAATTACATCTAGAACAATTATTAGAGGTAAATTTGGGCTACTAATTACACTTGAGGTGTTGCTAGAAATTGTTGGTTGAGTGGTTATATCATCCTTAGATGTTTCTATTCCTACACTTGTTGGCTTTTGATGTTGTGCACTTTGTTGACACTACCATATTTCTTCCTCATAAAATATTACATCACGAATAATTATTACCTTCTTTGTTATGGGATTATACAATTTATAAGCCTCTATTTCCTCACTATAACCAACAAAAATATATTTCTCAATTTTCTCATCAAGCTTTTGTCTTTTCTCCTTGGGCATATGAGAATAAGCAATGCAACCAAAAACTTTAACATGAGCCATACTTGATTTTCTTCCAAACCATGCTTCATCTTGTATCATGTCCCTAACACTCTTTGTAGGGCATTGATTCAACAAGTAAACTAATAATGTTACATATTTTACTCAAAAAGAAGATAAAAGCCTTTTAGCCTTTATCATTCTCCTTATCATTTATTCAATTGTTTTACTTTTGTGTTTTTCCACCCCATATTGTTGAGAAGTATAGCTTGTGATTAGGTTTCTTTTTATCCCATTCTTTGTATAAATAATTTGAATATCATTGGAGATAAATTTCCCACCTCTATATGTTTGCAACATGATTAAAAAACAACTACTCTACTTCTCTACATGAGCTTTAAATTGCAAAAAGACTAAAAATACTTCTATTTATTTTTTGAGAAAGTACACCCATGTTCTCCTACTAAAGTCATCAATGAAAGGAATCAAATATGTACTCTTACTAGTTAATGAAGTTTACATTTAACTTCATATATCAGCATGTACCAATTCAAATGGTGCATTGTATCTCCATGATCTTCCAACTGGAACAGAGTCTCTATGTTGTTTTCCCAAAATGCAACTTTCACACACTTGGTCCTACTAATAAATCATTGGAAGTCCCTTCACCATATGTTTCTTGAAAAGCAAATGCAAGCCACGAAAACTCAAGTACATATATCTTAGATATCAAAACCAAGACTAATCTTCTAGGAAAAATTTTAAAACATGAGGAATATCACTTTGAATCTATAAGGGAAACATATTGTATTTTGTCATGGCTACTTCTATTATAATTTTATTTCTACTATTTATATCATAAGTGTTTCATGTGTTATAGTAAAAATTAACTACATAGCCTATTTGAATTAAATATCTAATACCTACTTTGTTATTATTTCTAAGTTTCACTTATGATTGTATTGATTCATCTAATGTAGAGAATATTGTTTTGTTCCTTAACAAGTGGTTTCTACTATTTAAAAATAAATAAAAATTCTCAATTTTTTTTAGCCACAATGTAAATAAAAAATATAGAACTAGACTCTTCATTTTCGTGTGTGAAATTAACGCTTTGCTTATATTGATCAAAAATCTTTTTCATGCATTCAGATTGATAATGGCCATACCTCTTACAATAATGACATTGAATGTTTAATTTTTCAAGCTTTTTGTTACCTACTTCATAGTAGTTATTATATTTTCCTCTACCTCGACTTCTTGTAAAGCTTCCTCCTTGACCTCTACCTCGACTTCTTGTAAAGCTTCATCCTTGACCTCCACCTCTATCTATACTTGACAAGGGTGTTTTCTGGAAATTTAATTTTTTTCTTTGTCTTTGGTTCACTAATATAAACTTATGATTAGAAAACTTGTTTATGGGAGGCATTTGTTGGCCTATTTAATGCTTGCTCATGACTTTAAAGTGAACCCATGAGTTCTTCAATTGATAGTCTTGTCAAATATTTAGATTCCTTAATAGAAAGTACAATAGGATCATATTTTGCAGGTAAACTTCTCAAAATATTTTCAATAACCTTTTGATCTTGCAATATCTCCCCTTAAAACTTCACTTGATTTATAATTCCCATAGAATGAGTTTAAAATTCATGCATAGATTTTGAATCTTTCATTAATAAGTTCTCAAATTTCCTCAGCATTTGAAGTCTAACCAATTTTACCTTATTTGTACCTTTATGTGCACTTTGTAGATTATCCCATGCTTGTTTTTATTTAGTTGTTTCTACAATTCTTCAAGATATGGACTCATTCATAACTTGTTGGAGAAAGAAGAGTGCTTTGCAGCTCTTTTTCTTATTTTTCTTAAGTTGATTCTTCTGAGTCAATATCCCCTGATTATATATAACATGATCTACAAGTTCTAGGTACCAATTTTCAACCAAATCCCATCAATATTGAGAACAAAAAATAATCTTCATCTTAAGACTCCAAAAATCATAGTTTCCCCCCTTAAACTGAAGGATTTGATGCTAAGGTTATAATTGTTGGCTTTTGCATGCATCCAACTACTGAGAAATGATACAAATGTACCTCTTATGGATCCTTAGCCTTTCCTTGATATTGATTATGTTACCTTGGTTTTGATACCATTTGAAAGAATTTGATCAAGACATAAAGTCCTGTTGAGAAACAAAGGAGATGTAACTTTGTTTTCCTATAGAATTAAAAAATAAACAAGATAATATGATCTCCAAGATCAAAGCAATTAACTTACTACAAATTAATCATGATTTGCACACACTAAAAACAACTTGTTTTTCTACTAAGAAAAACATACATTACATACATAACACTAAACACCATATTTTTCTGATAAAATGTAATTATCCTTATTAATAGTGGTATTGTAGATTGAATCAAGATTATGACAATAACAATCAAATCCATAAGAATGATATCTTAAAAAAACGTTTGTAAATCACATAAAATCACATTTAAATAAAATAAATGAAATCATAAGAATATATAAAAAATAATATTAAAAACCTTAACTTAAAACATTAATATACATAATATACTTTAACTTAAAATATTAATATATGTAATATTACTTTTTAATATAAAAATATTTAACTCCCTTCTCCCTGAAAAGGGGGGCCCAAAAAAAAAAAAAAAAAAAAAAAAAAAAAAAAAAAAAAAAAAAAAAAAAACAATATCAATTTTACTTGTCTTTTATTTTTTTTAAATATTAAATCGTTTTGTAAGATAGTTTTGTAAGATATTGTTGCTGTAAACTACATGGCCAGTTAGCATTTCAATTTCTATCCCTTGCAACTGTTCACTACAGATAAACTTCATATTTTTAATATCTTCCAACTCAATTCCATTATCAATTTAGGTACGGGTACAACTCAAATGAGATTCAATATCCCGATTGGTCCTTCCTACTGATATGGACAAAATCATGGTATAACTGTGTAGTATTTTTAAACTATAAAAAGGATCATCCTAAGTTTAAACAAAGAAGAAGAACAATATTTTGACTCTTAAAATTGGATATAACTTTATAGTATTTTTAAACTATAAAAAGGAGCATCCTAAGTTTAAACAAAGAAGAAAAACAATATTTTGACTCTTAAAATTAAAACGGTATGCAGGCTTGCCGACCAGTTGGCTGATTGGACTAAATATATTAATGGTTCTAAAATTTTATTGTTTTTTATTTTATTTTTTCTCTCATTGCACATGAATCATTCGTAGAGGTACATTCCATGGAGTCCATATATAGCTTTCGATGGATGAGGATTCAAGAACATGGCATGTAGTAGACAATAATATTGACTAAGACTGCTGTTGAAATAGAACCACCATGGACTGGAATTCAATTTTGAAAACTATTTAGCAAGACGAGTTCGCTCGACAGTCGTTTTCGAAACTTAAGATTTGGTCATCGCCGATGGATGAATGAGGAGTAATTTGGTGCACGACCCGTCTTCACTCAAAACTGTTGCAGAGAAAATTATAAATGGATGACAGAGAACATTTACGACTTTCTTTGATCTTCACCTACTTTGCCGATGCAAATTTTATGCAATTTGGATGACAGAGAACATTAACGACTTTCTTTGATCTTCACCTACTTTGCCGATGGAAATTTTATGCAATTTGGATGACAGAGAACATGCACTGACACAATGTCACGTCCAAACAGCCACACTTTATTGTTGGGCACCCGTTGGGATTCAATCACAGCCAATCTCTGTCAATTTCATTAGTTGCCAGCTAATGACTATTGTTGCGTCATGGCTATTACGTAAGCAAACATTTATTTTAGTGTCAATTGAAACTCCTCTCCCGTTCATGATAAGTTCGGCAGGGGAGCGGAAGCCTCTGGAGTCCAGGAGTCCGTGGTGGATGGTTGTATCAGTCTGTTAGAGTTGGGATCCAGTTTCAACAATAAGAGATCTAGACACAAATTGTGCTTGATAATTGCTGAAATTGGGGGATCAGCTTGAATCCGAATTTCTCCAGGTATGATATAATTTCTTCTTTGAATTACATTATCATAAGAAGAACTAAATGAGATGATGCGGTATAAGTGGAAAAATGTTGTAGACTCTGTAATTTCAGCCATCTCTATCAAAATTTGGTTAGATATTATAGTGGTTTGGTTAGATATTATAGTGGTTTGGTTAGATGTTTTTTAAGGAGATCAGATTTAAATCATAATTGGATGTGTTTATAAAAAAAATTATTTAAAAAAAAAATGTTTTGTCTTCTGGATTGTAAGGTTTTAAAATTTCGGGGCAATCAATGACTCTTAAGACCAAAGAGTCGGGTATAAAAAGGGGAGAGCTCTCCGTTCCTAGTTCTCTTGTAGTTCTGGATATTCCAGAACTACGAAAATCTCTGGAATGCGTCAGCACTTTTGGGAAAACTTGCTCTTTGGAGAGCACAGTACGATGAAAGTTGTGAGCTGTGTTCGGGGGGGGAGTTATTGTCTATCGTTGGCCTCCATGGTAAAATAAGCCGGGGCTTAGAATTGAGTTGGCTACTATTCTAAGATCTCATAAGAGCAAATTTATTAGGTTGGCTACTATTCCCAAATCTCAGAGAATATATTAAAATCACCACAAATATTCTTATTGAAATCAATAAATCTCCTTGATCAAATAACCATTCCGTTATTTCATTTTGTGCCAAAATCTCTGATGAGAGTTAAATAATGGAAGAATCGGTCATTCAACCAAAATAATTTCCCGAAGAAAGTGATCCAAAAATGGATTTGACCTAAAGTTTCAGGGTATGCTCGACCAGAAATTTTACCGACCCGAAAATAATAAGATCCAGGCGATGATTACATCAAAATGGATCTAGAAAATTTGTGTTCATGCCCACCAAAGTATTTTCATTAGCGGAAAAATTGCATTATATAAGCAAGGCGTTGGAACTATATGAGTAGGACAATGGGATCAATTAGGAATCGGACTTGGGAAAAATATATTGAAGAGCATATTCAAGAAGAGTATATTAAAGTTTCAAACTCTGACTTTTTTGAAAATTATGTTCAGTGGTTAAATCAGTGGTTAAATTGGATCTTAAAAAATTCTGACTTTTCAGAAGATATTTAGTGAGTAAATCAGTAAGGAAATTGGTTGTTAGAGGAGCAACAGATTGAATAACTCAATCAAATAATTAAATTAATAAGTTAATAGAACTAATTGATATGATCAGAACAGGATCGGTTCTGGAACAATCGATTATATCGATATCTATCAATATGTGTTTCTGTGTGGACCCAATATATTATTCATATATACTGGATATGTAGTAGACTCATCTATTCATAGTAAAATAAGCACAAGCCCTTTTAACTCAGTGGTAGGTTCCAACCACATCTTATTAAAAAAAACTATTGTACTACTACAATGGTCTTATTTAAAAAAATAATAACAATGTTAAGTATGTTAAAAATATGATCGTGATTTTGTATTTATAGATCGAAGAAAAATATGTTAAAAACAGCTACCGATTGCTTAATCATGTTTCTTTCCTAGCAGCCTGATGGACGACAAAATAAACACAAAGACGGACATTGAGAGCAACCAAGCTTCCCAAGCTAAAGGTGAAATCAGGGATGAAGACGCAGAAAAGCAGAAGGATGCTGCTCAAGATCATAATCAAAATGGAGATGGGGATGGAACATGGTTTAAACGACTTCCAGATATATTTGATGTGCGTGAATATAAAGAGCATCTAGCGTCTTCTAATGTGTCGATTTATAAAGTACCTGCAACCATCCGGTCTAACAAAAAAGATGCGTTCGAACCTCAGGTTGTGGCCTTTGGACCTATTTCTCGTAGGAAAGACAAACAACCCTGTCCAATGGACCACTATAAACTAGATGCTGTGAACAGAACTTTGCAAAACCTCAATTGTATCAAGATGCAAAGTGGTGAAGATATTTGGAAGATCAATGACTTGGTCACAGAGGTTAAAAAGTTGCAAGAATATATTAGAGACTGCTATGAGGATCGTGCAAGAGAATGGGACGACCAGTCGCTTGCCTCGATGATAACTATGGATGCATGCTTCATTCTCGAATTCCTTAGGAGTTGCCATGGGAACAATGGCGGATTCAGCCTTGTTTTCAACAGTGCTGACAACGCATTCGCCAATGCGATTCGGATGGATATTTTGAAGCTGGAAAACCAGATTCCTCTCCGCATTATGAAACGCATTCTTGAACTTGAGGGAAAAAATGTGGCAGACTACCTAGGAACATTACTGGAACATCATATGTTTTTTAAAGGGTTCCCCTTCCATGACGACTTGTCGTGTAATGAAGAAATAGAAGGCGCATGTCATCTATTGGATTTATGTAGTAAGGTGATTACACGTTACTTAACAAATGGAAACAGGGATCAGAGATCGGCTTCTCACACCGGCAGCCGTGGCAAATGCAGGTCTTCCTGTTGTTCAGACGGTAATTGTTGCATTGTTCAGATGGCCCTCTGTGCTGGTTGTGACACAAATCAGAAATCGGCTTCTGACACAGGTAACCGTCGCCAAGGGAATTTTGAATCGATCCGTTCAGCGGAGAAGTTAGAAAAAGCTGGAATCAAATTTAAGGCCAGTAAGGAACGCGTTTCTTTTGAAGGCTCTACATTTTTTCTCCATTCAATCTCCGTGACCGATGAAACAGAAATATTGTTGAGAAACCTCATGATTTTTGAACAGTGTCAAGAATGTAAGAAACCTCCAAATAGAACAATTTGTCAAGAATGCAAGCCACGTTCACATACAACAATCATTTCAGACTATATCATGTTAATGGAGGGTCTTATTGACTCAAAAGAAGATGTTGCTTTGCTCGAGAAAGAAAAAATTATCAGACGTTGCACCGGAAGTGATAAGGAAATAGTTACCATCTTTGATACGCTTTCCAAGGGGATCACTGCAAGTGAAAAGAATCCATTTAACACTGTGCGGGAAGAGGTTGAAAATCATTGTAATAAGAGACGCAATAGATGGAAGTTTGAGTTTAGGGAAACGTATTGCTCAAGGCCATGGATTATTGCTTCTCTTCTGACATTCATGGTCCTTGCATCTATGACTATTCTCCAGGCCGTCATTAACACTCTGAAATCTAATAGAAAATAAAGCTGTCAAACTGTGTCGTTTTTTCCTTTCTCTCTTGACCCAATAAAGTAGTGATGTAGGCGTTTAAAAACGGCATATTGAATTTTTGTTGCCTGTTGTTTGTAACTTCGTTGGTTCATAATTGACCAGTTTGAGGGCTAGACTGATGTTTTTATATGTTAAAGATCTTAACGTCTAGCCATAATCTTAGTTCTACATAGTTAGAACAATAATCTCGCGCACATGCGCTTGCTGTAGTGAGTTCAATATATTTTTTTCACAAACAGTCATGTATGGTTTAAACTTGTGTTTTTGAAAGCAAGCCCAAAATTCTAATTATTTTGTTGTCCTAAAAACAATTAAAATATAAACTTTAAGTATTACACTATACTACAATACACTATTTGTTTTTTCTGTGAACGTTCTATTTATTCATTTCTTATCGCATGCTTTCTCAGGTTTTCTTTGTCTCTTTCCTTTTATTATCATTTGGCAGATACGTTGAAGAACGTGTTATGTATGTCAACCTTTTTCAACCATGAATAATTATATATAACATTTCAAATTAGAAGTAAAATTAAATGAACCGGACCAACTATGATTCGATGCTCGTAGAGGGAGAGTACCAAGGGTTTCACTTTTAATCCTACTACTTCATTAGCAATTAATTTAGCAAGTGTTGGGGTTCAGAAACCACTCAGTCCAAAAAGTTGAATTGGGTATCCAAAATCCAATTGATAATGCTGCTGAGGGCAGGGTCAGGTGCGACCCCTGGGTGACTTTGACGATGTAGAACCCCCTGTTTGTGGTCTCTCAGACCAAGGCGGCCCCTCAAGGGGTTTTTCACTTAAAAAAGAAAGATATTCGAAGGGACCATTTGTTACAACATAAATACCTTTGAATTTTTTTACATTTTTATCTTTGAGCTCTTTTTAATGCCTCCATACGACTAATAACTACATAATGAGATAACAAATCACCTTGGATGATACCATAGGATGACTTAAAATATCTAGCAAGTAACCATTAATCAAAATAGAATATTTTTTAGTACCTTAGAACATCTAATTCATTCAACACCAACCTTCATCAAAATCAAATATTTTTAGAATATCATGTAGAAATCTTTAACCAACTCTATTATATGCTTTATTCATATCTAATTTCATAAGCATACTTAGTTTTGTTTTAATGGAATATCAAAAATGTGTTTACCATTAATAAAATCACTCTATTGTTATGAGATAACTTAATTCAAAATGCTTTTCAACAAGATTGTCATAATTTTTGAAATGATCTTATAAATTATATTACAAAGGCTTATTGGACAAAAAATATCAAAATATTTTATCTTACCTTTCTTGGAAACTAATGTAATAAAGGTGACATTGATCTTACTTATTGTAGCCTTTATTTTTTATGCCACTTCAACCTTAGCCAACATATCATTTGTCAATAATCCTAAAAATTTTGAAAGAAAATTATAGAAAATTCATTAAGGCTAGTTGCCTCATTAAAATGATAAAAGAAAACTACCTCATATGGCTCCTCCATAATTATCTTCAACAAGCTTTAATTTTATTCTTATATGATAATTGATGAAATTTTTTGTAAAAACTTAACTTGCGCCTTCTTATCTTACACATCATCGAATAAAATATCAAAAAAAAACAAAATTGTTTCCTTCTTGACATCTTCTTTTTCATAAATATTTCTTCCATATGAAATTGAAAATATTTTTGATGCAATAAAAAGAAAAAAAAAAAATTCTTATCAAAGCATGAAAAAAAAGGTATTTCTATCTTCTTTTGACATTTCTCCCTAGATTTTTGCAATCAATATGACTCCTTTTTCAATACATTATGATAGTCATAGAGTAATTGTTTTTCTTTGTGCCATTTCTCCCTAGATTTTTGTAATCAATATGACTTCTTGGATTTCTACTATATCTTATAAGTTTTTGAGCATGGATTTAATTTTTTTCTTTTCTTTAAGAATATTTCCAAAAGATATAGCCTTCCAAATCTTCATTTGTCTCTTTTTATATTTCATCTTTTGAAAAATAATCTACATACATCTATTTAAAACCATGTGTTTGATAACAAAAGTATATCAAATATTTATGCTATATAAGTTTTTCCAATACATCTACTATTCCATATATATTGAAAATTTGAAGGAATAACATCCAAAATATCAATTGTATTGACAAATAAAGCAAAATATTGCATTAGTTTACACCATACAAGAGTACCATTATTTATTTTTAAATGAAATAAATATAATGAAGTCATCCCCAGGAATTCATAGATCCTAGTCATGAATCATCATTGTGTTTGATAAAAATATGCTAAGGTCCTTCCAATATCTTTCATGAGAAGTGACTATAGTTGGAGCATATACATTTATAACCACAACTTTGATGTTCTCCTCTTTTCCACAAAATAGTATAGCAACCCAACAAATTTGTGCTTCTAAAAATTTTCCACCACATTTGTGTTTGTCCCATATTGTTGCAATACCCCCAAAAACTCCTATAGAAGAAACTACTAGACAATTTTCTATTATTGAAATATTTTTTAAAACACCCTTAAATTTCCCACTATTTAATTTTATTTCTTGTATTAATTATCATACATGAACAAAGTTATGCCAAATATTATTGATTTTGAATGAAATTTTACAAGTTTGTATAGGAATCAACTATACCAAAATTATAATATTTGTAATATCTTCCAGGTCACAATGTGAAGTGCAATTTAGAAGACCAAATTGCAATGTGAAATACAACCCAAATTAAATTCAAATATAGTTAACTTAAGATAAAAATCTAACCACTAGGAAGCTAAATTTAACTTTTTACTTTTATTTTTTACATGGGATAATAAAACATAATAAACTAGTAAAACAATAGTATAAGTCCTATGCTAAGATCTACAACAATATAATAAAATATATGCTAATGTCATCAATCCTAATCATTCCTCCAAACAATAGAAGCATTGGACTCCAATGCTTGTAAAAGGGAAGGAGAATCTTGAGATATCTAATGGTGAGATATCCAATGGGTCTTATGCAAAAATTGACTTTGTTTGGCAAC
This sequence comes from Wollemia nobilis, assembly GCA_028583015.1. NCBI lineage: Eukaryota > Viridiplantae > Streptophyta > Pinopsida > Araucariales > Araucariaceae > Wollemia > Wollemia nobilis. The sequence continues at coordinate 4,840,447 of JAQPPZ010000926.1, forward strand.
ATGGTAGGAAGTGGAACAAACCTAGTGAATTTTACATTTTTTGTATCAAAAACTCAATCAAAATCTAGCAAAAGCTAAAAATCAAGAACAAAATTAATAGAATGGTTGATAACATGTGTAAACTCTGATGTAGATTCATGGTAGTGCCTAAGGAGATCAACATTAATATCATCATGAATACCCAATTGTGTAGGAGGATCAATTTAAAATAAACTTACTAACACCTACAAAAGAATGGTGTAAGGTCCATAGTGAAGTCACTTGATTTTGTTTTGTGCCTTTTCTGGGAAATAGTATTTATCCAAGTATAATAAAACTCTGTCTCCAAATAAAAATAATGAGAAACATGATGATGGTCCATGAGCTATTTGGGTACTATTGATTCCTCTGAAGAATGTAAAGTACTTTGGATTGAAGACCATATAAATGCTAGATTGAAAATTGGGCCTAATTATGCTCTTTATAAATGTGCTTTATGGCTAGAGATGGAAAGGATAATGGTACCTTATATGGAGCTAAAGGAAAAAATATAAGATAGACCTTGAAAGGTGAGTGACCTATAGGGGAATGGATTGATCGACTATATGCATGTTCAATGTGGTGTAGGCTTAGATACCACTTCGTAGGAGAAGTATAGTGGTATATCCTAAAACTTTGCATGGGAGTGTAGCTCACAACCTTAGTCTGACCATCCAATTGAGGATAAAAGGTGGTGAAAATTTTATTAGAAACTCCAAAATCATCAACAAGTAATGACAAACATGACATACAAAATAGGATTCATGGTCAAAAATAATGTTGGTAGATAAACCAAATGATTCCCAAATAGAGTCAAAGAAGAGTTGGGCTAAGTCATATGTAGAACTCATCTTGTAGCATGGAATGAACATAGGCATCATGCTAAAAGGATCAATAGCCACTTAAACACAATCATGGTGGTGAACTATCAAGGAGAAGCCATTAACCAGGTCCATGAAAATAATCTCCCAAGGACGAGAAGGAATGAGTAAAGATATACTTAAGCCCAAATTTTATTTTATTGCTTTAGAGTGACAACAAACATCACATTACATAAGAAGTGTAGAACTATGTGTTGCATATTATGCTAATAGAAGAAACACTACAAATGATGAATTTTTTATTGCATGTTTAAGTGACCACCATACTGAGAAGAGTGTACCTTCTTTAGAAGATATGTGTGGTTCTAATGAGGGACACGTTTTATCCAAATGTTTGGATCCTATCCTAATGCCATTTTGTAATTCTCATTTACTTATGTAATGACCCACTCCCAATGTGGGGGATCCCATTATAATATTATTTTGTAATACTTTGTAATGTATGTGGCAAGTAAGGTGCCTAGCCAAGTGGCGCCATATCATGTAACCATTTTTATAAAGATTGTAACCGATGTTAGGTAGGAGATTCTAGCTCGAGTGGTATTTTGCATGTAAACCAAATCTTGAGCCTTTACGTAGGGTTGCATGAATTTTTTCTTTAAAATATATGAAGCCATGTATAAATTCATCTTTTTACAAGCTAATGCAATATTGAAGAAGGTTGCCCCCTCAAAGAGGCCTGCGATTCTATGTTATTGTGAGATTGTTCCATTTTTGCATTTAATTTGTGCATAGTGTTATTGAGTTATTTGATGTATTTGAGTTATTTTTTAGTATTTTGTGTGAGTGTGCTTTATTTTAATAGTGAGATCCTAAAAAGTGGTATCAGAGCACTTTCTAGGCCTAAGTTCTGCTGCAACTAAGATGATTTTTGCCATCCATTATGCCTGTTAGGTATAATTTTTTGTGTGTTTTTTGTTTCTATTTTTTCTTTATAAAAAAATCCAAAAAAATACAATCTATTTTTTGGCTAAAAACCAGAAAACACAAAAAAAATACAGTCTCTTTCAGTAGTTTTGTAGGTTAGAAACCCTATGTTGGGGGTTTTAAAATATCGTGAAGGAGCTATCATTATTGGCTAAGCTAGATAGCCCATAAAGCGTCTAGTGAAGTGAGGGGCAATCAGGCTCCAATACCCAGGACTTAGACAACACTCGTGCATGGACTTGAGCTCCCATGCATCTTTAGGTGTATCGAGAGACAATCTAGGCTTAAAATAAAATTTTATTCATTAGGAAGCTTTTCGGCCTTGTATTATCCATAGTCAATGGGACACAACATCCTGGATGATCACCCTCCTGTACTATCAAAGAGGCATATAGTGTGCTCAAGGGTATGTGTGGAATCCTCCTTGGGTAGTGGCCTGAAATATTGGTCCGAGCACTATTGTTCATCACTATGGTATAACAGAGGGCCTATGGGTATTACATACTCCCTTACTTAGCATACCTTGGTTCTACAAAAACACAACTTCCACCTGTAAATCAACACCATCCCTATTCTGCTAACTTGCATTCACAACCCCAAAAGTGAGCATATAGATAAGGCATTCCTTATCACAAAAAACAAACTTGCATGCACCAACAATCAAGACATATTTTGCAAGTGTTTGTAATAGCCCATGGTCAAAAACAGAATAGTCAAGATAGTGACAAAAATAGTCTAGTCAGTAATAGTGATATTCAGGTCGACAGGAACAACCCTCTGTAATAGTCAATAATTAGAATTTCAATGTTAGAAATAGTACTATCAGTGTCAGAATCCCCAAGGTCAGTAATAGGAATAATTTTAGTAACCGTAGTACAATTTACAAAGGAAGATACAGGATAGTGATAGGGTGTAGACTACATGTCAGAGACAATTGATCCTAGACCCCAAATTTTGAACTGTAACTCCAAATTAGAAACCGACAACACCAATAGACTCATCAACATAGTAGTATAAACAAAACTTTGGGGTTACCTAAATTAATATTGTGGGGTATAGCTCATTGTGCCTATTTTTTTGAGCTTATCATTTTGATATACCACACCCAAGCACTTTTCTATATGCCTTACTAAAAATAGTAACTCTTGAAACCCCACATCTATTTTTAGTAACTTAGCAAAAGAGGGCCCACAATGGTGAGCGGTACTTGTGTCCAACACAAGGAGTTAGAACTTGCCATAATATTGGTCGACATGTAAAAATCCCTTAACTACTTGACCACTACAAACCTCACCATAAGAGGAGATTCAAGAGCTTTGAACATATCATGATGCCACAAGAATTTGCTTAGCATAACAACTTATAGAGGTGGAGACAAAATTGCATGGTACTCTCACATTTGAACACCAAGTTTAAAACTTTGAATGAGGTCACAGAAGGGAAACAAAATACTGAAGAAGGGAAATAGAAACCACTCACTATGATCATGATCTGACCTTCAAAATACCTAAATTGGACTTCATGTCGGGTTGATCAATTCTTTAGACTCCATAATGTCCCTATATATCATCGAG